>CM059192.1:19708588-19747594 GCA_030323885.1 Branchipolynoe longqiensis | reverse complement strand
TACACGCACCTATGAAGCTCTCCCTTTCTGCTCACCGACTCCTGAATATTTCATCAACACCAGTTGCTAATTGTGTATTGTCCTCCTTACCCACCAACCCCCAAAGCGATCTCGTCAGCCGATGGATACCCCAACTCATCAAACTATTACTCATACACAGGCGCGTTGGGGGTCATTCAGTAAATTCATTTATTTTTTTGAACATTTATTCACTCAGTGTCAGAATCGGTAGAGCCCGGACCTCGTGTGTGTAAAGTCGGGAGTATGGTTCCCGATCGAGTAAAACCAATGACTTATAAAATTGATACTTATCGCTTCCTAGACTGGTGCTCCACATTAATAGGATTGGGCAAGGACTGGTTAGCTTAGTGTCAGGATAATGTGACTGAGTGTGATATCAGGTCATGGTGCTGATGGCCTGACACCCAAGCCAGGCAGCACAATAAAGTTGCCATGAGTGCACACTAACACAAGTCAGTACCTGTCCTGATATGATCTTAGATGCTGCCAGGACATAAAACTCCAACAACAAACCAACCAGTGCCAGGGCACTGGTCTTCCAGCCATCGTACACTCGTGGTTATCTACGGAAATTAGAGGAAAGTATAATCTATGCTTGGAGATAATATATGGGTACACAGTAAAATCAATATACAGTAAAACCTCTCTAACCAACCACCTCCAGAGATCGATCACTCCCCTATATGAATCGGTTTATTTGGGTCCCAAACTATCGTCCATACAATACCATTGTAATGATTTAAAAAACTCCTTAAACCCCCACCCCCAAACCAAAACCCACCAAAAAAAAAAAACAAACCACAACAAACACAAACCCCACACACAAAAAAAACACAAAAACACCAAATGTATATTACTGATCCACTAGTAATTTGGCCGAATACATAACCCTGTATCATGATCTATATACTTATCCACTTCTGATTTGTAAGCAAGAGGCCTGTCTCAAGATGTCTAGTACTTATCCATTACCGATTTTCTTTTGGTAAAACAGTTCTTCATCGGAATATACATTGTTTTTCAGCGCCAATCACTGGTCTTCCGGCCGTTTACATTACATTGTATAAAGGTAGATGTTAGTAGATTGTGAAGCGGGTTAGTGAGTTCGTGGGTTAGCCATATTAAGTACAGCATTATATGCTAATATAAGATGGTGGGTTGCTGCAAAACCTGTGCTGCTATTACAGTATAGCTGAGGTAAGTAATTGAGTGACTCTACGCCTTTCCTAGACTATAGGCCTGTATCAGGATGTCTATTACTGATCCACTACTGATTTGATCGATAATAACCCTTATCAGATGTCTATTAATTATCCACTACTGATTTGGTCGATAATAACCCTCATCAAGATGTATATTACTTATCCACTACTGAGTTGGTCGATAATAACCCTGTATCAGGATGTCTATTATTTATCCACTACTGACTTGGTCGATAATACCCATGTATCAGGATATCTATTACTTATCCACTACTGATTTGGTCGATAATAAGCCTGTATCAAAATGTCTATTACCTATCCACTACTGATTTGGTCGATAATAACCCTGTATTAGGATGTCTATTATGTATACACTACTGATTTAGTCGATAATAACCCTGTATCAAGATTATATTACTTATCCACTACTGATTTAGTCGATAATAGCTCTGTATCAGGATGTCTATTACTTATCCACTACTGATTTGGTCGATAATAACCCTGTATCAAGATGCCTATTATTTATCCACTACTGAGTTGGTCGATAATAACCCTGTATCAGGATGTCTATTACTTATCCATTGCTGATTTGGTCAATAATAACCCTGTATCAGGAAGTTCATTACTTACCCACTACTGATTTGGTCGATAATAACCCTGTATCACGATGCCTATTATTTATCCACTACTGATTTGGTTGATAATAACCCTGTATCAGGATGTCTATTACTTATCCACTACTGATTTGGTCAATAATAACCCTGTATCAGGATGTCTATTACTTATCCACTACTGATTTGGTCGATAATAACCCTGTATCAGGATGTCTATTACTTATCCACTACTGATTTGGTCAATAATAACCCTGTATCAGGATGTCTATTACTTATCCACTACTGATTTGGTTGATAATAACCCTGTACCAGGATGCCTATTACTTATCCACTAATGATTAGGTCGATAATAATCCTGTATCAAGATGTCTATTACTTATCCACTACTGATTTCGTCGATAATAACCCTGTATCAAGATGTCTATTACTTATCCACTACTGATTTGGTCGATAATAACCCTGTATCAAGATGTCTATTACGTGTCCACTACTGCTTTGGTCGATAATAATCCTGTATCAGGATGTATATTACTTATCCACTAATGATTTGGTCGATAATAACCCTGTCTCAAAATGTCTAATACTTATCCATTACTGATTAACTAGAGTATACGCCTACATATGGATGTCTATTAAAAATCCACGACTAATGTGGCCCTTCTCTGTGCTCACCAGTCAAGATGATTACTAATTGGTGCCATTTGCTTTTTGGTCATATGCTAGCTTCCCATGGGATTCGAACCCTGTGTTTGATACCATCAAGAGAAACCTGAAGCTGAGAGACATTGAGACCAACTCATGGATACAACTCTCACAGCAGAAAGCTAAATGGAGAGCGACAGTCAAGTAATGAAAGCAGTCTTTGTCGCATCACGACCGACAGCATGATGATGATGATGTTGATGTTCAACACTGCTCGAGTCAAGCCAATCGCTAACAAAATTATACTTGCATTAAAGTAGTGCTTATGTTCAGTGACGCCAATGATCAGAAAACCGATACCATATGCGGACAGTTTTTTGTTCAGTATACAAATTGGGTTTTTTGTCTCATTTGACAGTCTGTCCGGTGAAAGGACACCTGCTCTGTCAGGATACAGGATACTATTGGTTTGTTTCAGAATTGCCAATTGATGTTTGTTTGTTGTTGTTGTTTTGTTACGTCCTAGCAACATCTAAGGACTTTTCAGGATGGGTACTGACTTGTGACAGTGCACACTCATGGCAACTTCATAGTGCTGCCCGACTGGGAGACCAGGCCACCAACACCATGACTCAATATCACACTCAGTCACATTATCCTGACACCGATGCCGAGCGCCAGGCTAGAGAGCAACATGTATCAATATTAACATTGGTTTGACTCGACCGGGAATCGAACTCCAGACCTTCCGCGCGGGGAGACTGCGCTCAACCGATCCGGCCACCGCGTCCGGTAATTGCCCATTGGAGACAAGCACTAATGCACATAATCAAATGTGTTCAGGACTCATCAGTTTCTCCCTGCGTTTCAGGGTTATTTTAGGTCAAAGGTCAACAGGGAACACACAACCTGCTTGTTGCATGAAGCCAATCTGGCGCTACAGTGACGCGAAACGACATATGCTACAATACAAATTGCCAGACAGTCAAGCAGCTGACCTCATTGGGGCACAAGCAGATGGGAGCTTGAAAACAACAACAAAAACTAACCCATGAACAAATAAACAAAACAGCAAACAAGTGTAGTGAGGTGTTTGCAAACAAAGCAAGCACCCTGCCTAGAACGGCACCAGAACCCATACTTCTGCCATTCCGGGAGCAACGTCCTAACCATTATATTTACTATGCTCCCTGATGCCATCCACCTAATCACACCCAGCTGTCTGTTTGTTTGGTTGTTTGTTAGAGTTTTACATCCTGGCAACATCTAAGGTCATATCAGGAAGGGTACTGACTTGTTACAGTGCGCACTGATGGTGACTCTATAGTATTGCCATACTGGGATACCAGGCTGCCAGCACCATGACCCAACATCCCACACAGGCACTTTATCCCGATACCATGCTAACCAGTCCTTGCCCTTTCCTATTAATGCTGAGCGCCAGGCTAGGATTTGTTGGTTGTATTTATTTGTTTGTTTGTTGTTGTTTTACATCCTAGCAACATCTAAGGTCATATCATGATGGGTACCGACTTGTGACAGTACGCACTCATGGTCATTTTATAGTGCTGCCCCACTGGGAAATCAGGCTGCCGGCACCATGACCCAATATCCCACTCAGTCACATTATCCTGACACAGAGCTAACCAGCCCTTGCCCTATCCTAATAATGCCAGGCTAGGAAGCGACAAGTATCAATTTTTAAGTCATTGGTTTGACCCGACCGGGAACTGAACTCGCGAACTCCTGATCTTCCGCACGCGAGGGCTGTGCTCTACCGATTTGGCCACCGCGCCCGGTGTTTGTTGGTTGTATGTTGGGGTTTTAGATCGTAGCAACAGCTAAGGTCATATCAGGACGGTTACCGACTTGTGACAGTGCGTACTCATGGCGACTTTATAGTACTGCCCCATTGAGAGATCAGACTGCCAGCACCATGACCTGATGCCAGGCTAGGAAGTGAGAAGTATCAATTTTATAAGTAATTGGTTTGACGCGACAGGGAATCGAAAACGCGATCTCCCGCACGGGAGGTCCGGTCTCAGTCAATAGAACAGGGCTTTCCGTTTACCTATCCATATACACATACTAAGCATGTTCCAGAGCTAGGCTAATAGAGTACCAATTGCATACTTCTGCAATACTAATTTGTAGATAATAAGCCTGTCTAATGATGTTTATGGCACCTTGTGTTGATATCTATTACCTATTTGGGTAACAACGCGTCAAACCGATTACTTATAAAATTGATACTTCTCGGTTCCTAGTTAGTCTAATTAGGATAAGGAAGTGACTGGTTGGCTCAGTGTCAGGATAATGTGACTGAGCTAGATATATGGTCATGGTGCTGGCAGTCTGGTCTCCCAGTGGGGCAGCACTATAATATAAAGCTGACATGCCTGCACAATGTCACGAGTCGATGCCCATCTTGATATCACCTTAGATGTCTGGATGTAAAACCCCAATAAAGCAACAAAACATTGCACCTAAGGTGCTATCTCATTGAGCTGATCACAAACTTATCTGTACAGTGCTATTGCTATTTATTTAGTTCCCTGCGGAGGTCACACTTGTCAATAATCTGTAGATTAGGTCTATGTATAATCAGAGAGCGTGTATATAAACAGATGAGAGGGACAACTCCCGCGAAAAACGGTAACACAGGCTACAGTGGCGTTCCTGGCGGTTAGTGTTGAACAAGCCATGAGTTTGCCGGTACGCTCAATGCAAAACATTTGTTTGTATTCAAAATTAATAGAAATCCAGAAGCCTAACCTTATCAATTTAATATAATCCTTTTGGTAAACATGTTTTCTATTTGTCTTCCAAGCGGTTTGTTTCTATGTGGTGTAGTTTTAGAGATATTTCACTTTTTCTGTACGAAGACTGCTCAAGGCCATTGACAATGCCTTGAGTTTGCCGTACGCGTAGTGAAAAACGTCAGTTTTATTCAAAATTAATAGAAATCCAGAAGCCTAACCATATCAATTTAATATAATCTCGTTGGTAAACATGTTTTCTATGTGTATTCCAATCAGTTTGTTTCTAGGTGGTGTATTTTTAGAGATATTTCACTTTTTCTGGATGAAGATTGCACAGGACCATTGACAATGCCTTGAGTTTGACAGCTGTGTCATATACTGTTCAACAACCACCACTTGGAGCGCCACAGTCGGCAGATGTTACATGCTCTAGTATGGGAGTTGTCCCTCTCATCTGTTTATATACACGCTCTCTGGTATAATGCAGCTTTAGTGGTTTGCGTAGACTTGTGTTGAGGAGTGTATTGAGGAGCATTGACCTCCCTCTGTGAAAGGCCACATGCATAGGTAGGTGGGGAGAATAAATAGCCTCATGGTTAAGGGGCTGTCACACTACGACGTATAGCCTTAGCGTATGCCGACGTATGTGATTTTCGACCAACACGTCGGCGTACATCATCATATGGTACGTATATATTGGGCATACATTGGGTACATTCCGGGTACGTCGTTATACATCGTCTTATGTCACCGTGCATCGAGGCGCCGAAAGGTTTTTGTGTATCCTCAAAATGTGTGTGCCGACGTTTGGCTCGTATGTTGAATGTACGCTGCGTGTACGTCCGGGATACATTGGCGTATATTAGGAATATGTTAGGGATACGTAGGAATACATTGCTGCACCTTAGCCATTCATTCAGCTGGTGGAAACGTGCAGTCTGCGTACAGTCCACGTACTGCCAACGGATGTATACCATACTCCTAACGTACTTCGAACGGATGCATAATGTACTCCTAACATACTTCAAACATATGCCTACCGTATCTCCAGTGTACTTACCAAATACGCCATACTTCTAGCGATTGAGTAACATACATAACGTTGGTCAGTGTACCGTGAGCATATGCGAGCATTTTGCAAACCTTTTGCGAACGTTTTGCGAGGCACATGAACACCCTCATGCACTAGCAATAGGTCAGAGATACATTCTGCATATGCTACGTACGTTGTGTGTGCATTGTGTGTATGTAGTGTGTATGCCCATTTGTATCCTCCGGCGCTGAAAAGTTCGACGAATGCCAACGTACTGGGAAATTTTCTAACGCTGAGCACGCGCTGACGTCATACATCATAGTGTGACAGGGCCTTTAGGAAGCGATTACTGGAATGGCAGAAGTGTGGGTTCTAGTCCCACTCTAGGCGGGCTGTTTCTCTTTGTTTGCCAACCTCCACCCCCCCATTGATGTCGTGGCCAGGATTCTGTACACGATGCATGCTGTATAGTGTGATGTATGTACTGTAATTGTGTGTGGTGGAGCTTTTCGTCCTGGCAACATCTAGGGTCATATCAGCACGAGTACCGACTTGTGACAGCGACTTTATAGTGCTGCCCCACAGGGAGACCAGGCCACTGAAACCATAACCCAATATCTCACACAGTCACATTATCATGACACTCAGCTAACCAGTCTGTAACCTATTAATGTCGAGCGCCAGGCTAGGTAGCAACAAGTATCAATTTTGTGAGTCCTTGGTTTGACTCGACCTGGAATTGGGACTCCTGACCGTCCACACAAGAAGCCTGCGCTCTACCAATTTGGCCATCATGTCCAGTGTAAAGCAACTGTCACACCTCGCCAGATTGAGCAACAGACAGAATTGTCTAGTCCGGTGGTGATAAGTATCAACATATCTTAAAATGTGTCAAAATGTTGCGCTATAGGGTCAATGGCCACTGGACGAACGAACATGAAACGGACATGAAACAGACATGAAACGGACATGAAACAGACATGAAATAGACATGAATGGACAACCAACAGACGAAACAAACTCAAACCAGACAAGAACCATAGACGTCATTCCGGCGGCATCCGTTCCTAGTTTTGTGCATGTTCAAAACTTGTACAGACACAAACCGGACATTGTTCATTTTCTGTCCGTTTCCCCCAATCCGGTGAGGTGTGACAGGGCCTTATGTCATAAGTGCACTCACTCAATATTTGTAATCCTAAACATGAGCCTTACAATTCCAAGGGGACAACGTTAATGTAATGAGGTGCACTGATCTCCCCAGGTGAATTCCACATGCAAAAGTAGGCATGTGCAAGTTGATTGCATCAAAGATCCGAGACACTGGTAGTAGGTAGTCCGTTATGAGCCTAGTAAGTAGTCTGTTATCTGGTGGTATCGACTGTACAGATTCCTGTCCATAATAAGTTGACTACTACAATCGTCCTCCTCGAATTGTAAGCCTTTTAAATGGTCATTTAATGCTTACAATTATATACATACAGACAATGTGCTTACACATACATACACAGGGTAGATTCAACTATACAACACGTAGCTTTAGAGGATCATGTTCACGGCAACCAGTGTTGTGGGGGTGATGAAAATGGGAAATATTGTGCCTAGAGCGGGATTCGAACCCACATCTCTTTGCATTCCGGTGTTGCGGTTTCCCAGGGACACCAGTTTGCCAGGGACACATTGCTTCTGCGCATGCGTCAAAATCTAACAGCATCGTCACTAACCTTATAAATTTAATATAATGTTTTTGGTAAATATGTTTGCTATATGTGTACCAAACGATTTGTTTCTAGGTGGTGTCGTTTTAGAGATATTTAACTTTTCCTGTATTTTCTGTATGAAGATTGCTCATGGCCATTGACAATGCATTGAGTTGGATGGTATGTGCAGTGAAAAACTTTAGTTTTATTCAAAATTAATAGAAATCAAGAACCCTAACCTTATCAATTTGATATAATCTTAATGGTAAAGATGTTTTCTATATGTGTACGAAGCGATTTGTTTCTAGGTGGTGTAATTTTAGAGATATTTGATTTTTCTGTTTGAAGATTTGCTCACAGCCATTGACAATGCATTTGAATGGAAGTGTCCCTGGCAAACTGGTGTCCCTCGGAATCCGCAACACCGGGCCAGTGTGCTAACCATTACACCAATTAGGCTCCCTGATATCACCATACTACCCTAGCCAACCTGTTTATGGAGCTACTTTGCCTGAGAGGTCAGTGCAGACTACTACATAGTATCAACAGGTGGCAGCACGCTAGCAGGAACAGCCACAATAATGGACTGTTCCACCCATGGTTAGTGGCCATCCCTTCAGTTCGGCTGCGATAGGTCACTGCTATTCTCACCTTAGTGGAATAAACTAGGTTATGATGCGGTGTTTGAAGCAACATTGGCATCGCCTTGTTATTCATCAAGTGGGGTAGACCACAGTCCATCACAATAATATAATGATGAGGGATCCATCCTTGAACGCCACAAGTGTCGGTTCGAATCCCAATCTAGGCATGTCATTTACAAAAACAACTCCCATGACACAGGTAAGTATGACACCAGTCACACTACAGCTTGGTCTAAGATGGTCGCAAAGTGGTCGTAAGCTGTAGTGTGACTGGGGTATAATCGACCGGCGGTCGAGATAGGAATGGGGGCGGGAGGTGTGTGAGGGGGCTGGGGGGGGGGGGGAGGAGAGAGTGCCTCGCCTGCATGTTGATTTCTATTTAGATATGTATCATTCAGTGAGGCATGGAGTGCTATCAGGCCTAATAAATGGCACACTGACATGTAGACGTGGCTAAACAGGCAGCGTTGCTAGACTGCCATAATCGCGTAATCTGGTTTTATCGCAAGGAGCTGTTGGGAATTTGCACAGGCTCAAAGATTGCATCTCGACTGATTAGTGGCTGCGATTAGGGCTGGTAGGAGTGCTTAATTAACCAAATATCGATATCGGGATTCCCTAGAGAAAGAACAAATATTGCATATCGACACGAAGCCTAATGTAGAAACGATCACAGGTCGATGCAATATGAGTAGGCATATCGTGGTTTAAAATAAGAGGAAGGGTATCCTGGTTTTAGGATAGATTCGTAGATTCAGTCGGGTGAAATTGACTTGGCAGCCTTGTCATTGACTTGGCAGTCTCGTCATTGACTGACGACTTTGCAGTCTTGCCATTGACGACTTTGCAGTATTGTATTTGAGGATTTTGCAGTGTCGTCATTTACGACTTTGCACTATCGTATTTGAGGACTTTGCAGTATCGTCATTGACGACTTTGCAATATCATCATTGACGAATTTGCAGCCTTGTCATTTACGATTTGCAGCCTCGCCATTAAAATTGGCAGCATCGTCATAGACTTTGCAGAATCGGCACTGACTTGACAACAAAGTGATTGACCTGACATTATCGTCATTGACCTGACATTATCGCCATTGACGTGGCAGCATAGTCGTTGATATGACATCATCGCCATTACTCTCACAGTTTGATTATTGAGTTGTGGATGTAGACTTTTCTAATTGAGATTATACGTAGCTATAACATTGCATAATCCGATGCTTTTGTATTGCTGCGATTCTTTTAGATAAATATAATTGGGTCATTTGTTCCAATTGACCCTACTTTAGTTGGAAATAACGTGCATTATAAATGGCTAACGTTGGAGATGTTTGAAGTGTAACATGCAAAGATTGATCTTGGTATGCATGACAAAATTTTACAAAAAGCGACAGTAACAGCTTCAATCAAATTGAATAGACCCTGCCAGTTAAGGTGGAAAGTACCTAGATAAAGGATTCACCCAGTACTCGCAGTACACGGTTGAAGACCAGCCTTATATAAAAATGGTCAAAAAACAGGCTAATGAAATAAGTCTTTATGAGAGCCTAATTTCACAATCTAAGAAGCAACATTTATTCTTTTTATATGTCTTCATATTTCCCCGCTACCTTTGAGTTGAAAAATATAATAAAACATCTGGTTTAATAAGATTTAAAAGTGAAATCGATGGCGTTCTATGGCCGCCATCTTGTCTTTTTGCATTTTCTCCCATTTCACCAACTCTGTGGCGATATAAGTAACCATTTGACACTGGAGCCAGGCATTGTACTTCCTGTTCCATACTAAAGCTATTTTCGCCCGTATTTACAGTACGTTGTCCTTCACCCGTGTACTACAAGTACCGGGTGAATCTTTTATCTGGAATGTACCCGACTAGAGTGGTTTCATATTCTGCCGATAGTTGTCACTAACTTACCTGGTGGAGTTTAATACATGTGAAAAGAGTGATGGTGAAACCCAGAAGAAAAATACAATATAGTTGTATTTTTTTTTACAGATATTACAAGGATAAGAGCTTGATGCCTGTTGTGATATGAATATCTGATTATAATCAAGCATTTTATTATTTTTCCAAGAATTATTCACAGAGATATAATGTGAAATCATAGGCAGTCAGGGAACCGACCCGACTTGAGTGGTTCCAAATTCTGCCGATAGATGTCACTAGCTTAACTGGAGGGGTCTATTAGTATCCACCTTCCAATGCCTCGTAAGTACATTAATATCTAAGTTCTATATGTAGGATCAAATTTAGCTACGGGTCTTGGTTTTGGCAAGAATCTAGGATCACAATTGTGGTGGTTTGATTGTGACAAATCTGTTCATCTGAAGAATAACTCATTGACAAAAACAAAAAAGACAAAGAGCAACAAATACTCAGATGACATTTGAACTCTGCATTGAAATGGATATGCACAGACTGGAAGATTGTATCTTCTGCTGGTCTTATTTCTGGAGATAGAGTTAGATCTGGTATGACATTTTCATTTATAGAGTTGAATTATCAGCAATGGATGTAAGTAGGGTACAAAAGCACCACTGGACGGGCAGACACCGGAGTTAATCATGTTTATAAAAGACTGCAGTACCTCTATAACTGTCCACCACCACAGATCGGCCACTCCTGTATATTGATCGCTTTATTTGGGTCCCAAACGATTGCCCATACAATACCATTGTAATGTATATAACTTACAGCATCATCAAAGGCCAGTTGCTCTCATACCATGTCTATGTGGTGTGGGAGGTTAAAAATCCCTTGGGTCGGTAAAAGTGAAGGCCCGGGCTTTCTATCGACAAACTGTATAATGGTGAAAACAAGTCTATTCAGACTTATCCATGATAGGCAGTATAAATCTTCAAGAAAAAAAAAGAAAAAATCTCCCTAAACTGACCACCTACCCAAATGGACCATTTAAAGTCGATCCCATGGACGATTGATTTAGAGAGGTTCTACTGTACTTCACGGACCGTGGGATCGACACACTGTTGCACCCAGACCATGATTGGGGCCCAATCTTCTTGCCATTCTGGTATTAGCATGCTTACCATTATGCCAGCTAGGCTCCCTGATGCAATCACCATGTCCATGCATATATGTTTATGTGGCTTCTTGCCTGAGAGTTCAATGCAGACTACTGCACCTTCACCTTTCGCCACTGAATTGTAAGTCATTTAAATGGTTTATCTCCATAAGTCATTGAATACTTCTGTAGTGGTCTGCACTGACCTCTCAGGCAAGTAACACCATAGACGGGCAGGCATGGGTAGTGTGGTGATATCAGGGAGCCTAGGTGGTATAATGGTTAGCACACTGGCCCAGAATGCAGAGAGATGTGGGTTCGCATCTTGCTCTAGGTGCAATATTTCCCATTTGCATCACCCCCATGACACTGGGGCCATGACCAGGATCCTGTACAAGCTACATGCTGTATGGTTGTTGAACCTACCCTGTGTATGTATGTGTTAGTGGATTGCCTGTATGTATGTAATTGTAAGCATTAAAAGACTTACAATTCCAGGGGGACGAGTGTAGTGGTCTGCAGTGACCTCTCAGGCAAGTAACAACAAAGACGGGTAGGCGTGGGTAGTGTGGTGATATCAGGGAGCCTAGGTGGTGTAATGGTTAGCACACTGGCCTGGAATGCAGAGAGATGTGGGTTCGAGTCCCACTCTAGGCACAATATTTCCCATTTTCATCACCCCCATGACACTTCCAATGCCATACATACATGTATTACACTTACATATAGGTGCACAGTGTAGGCTCAACAATCATACCACGAGTAGTTTATATGGGATCCTGGTCACAGAAAACAGTATCATGAGGGTGATATATATGACTATATATATATGACCTGGTATGTTGCTATGATATAAAACCTTAATCCTATATATATATATATATATATATTATCTGATTATATACAGGCATAATGGCGATACAGACAACTTCTATTATTTTACTCGTATATGTCCTAGTGAACCTATATATCTGATCTGGAATATTACTTGGACGTAAAACCTGAATCCTTTATATGATTATGTATACATAGATGGCTATGAATATATATATGAGACTGTCTCAAAAGGTGCTAAGCAATATGGGACAAAACTGTGTCCATCGTAATGATCAACATAATATCTGCTTATGCATTTGCTCAGGATAAACTGATTTGTTTTTTACATGGTGTTTCATAATCCCAATAGAATACATATTGATTTGAAGCGAATGTCCTTGTGTTTTCAGTGTAACCATTTCTGTGCTGTATTGTGTCAATTGTTACAATGGACACACAAAAAGAAGAGTTATCGCCTTTTGAGACAGGCTCATATACATATTTATATATGTGTGTATGTGTATATATATGTATATCATGTATGATATACATATGTATATGACCTCGAATGTTGCTAGAATGTAAAACCTTAATCCTCGTCCTGATCAACCACGCCACCCTGATCAATGCGAAATAACAAGATACAAGACATGCACCAGACGGGATAGTCAAATGAGTTGAGCGTTCGTCTACAGTTTTGGTTGACCATGCGATTCGAACCCTGGTCGAGTCAAACCAATGACGTAAAAATTGATGATTGTCGCTTCCTAGCCAGGCATTTATCATTAATAGGATAGGGCAATAACTTGTTAGCTCAGTGTCAGGATAATATGACTGAGTGGGATATCGGGTCATGGTGCTGGTGGTCTGGTCACCCAATGGGGCATCACTATAAAGTCGCCATGAGTGCACACTGGCAGAAGTCGATACCCATCTTGATATGACCATAAATGTTGGCCCGGACATAAAACTCCAACAACCAATCACCCATATGTATATGACCTCGAATGTTGCTAGGACGTAATACCTTCATCCTCATTCTCATCAATCACGCCGCCCTGACCAATGTGAAATAACATTATACAGTGCATGGAGTGACCATGTATTGAAATGGGCTAGAAAGAAAGTTTGTTTTATTTAACGATGCCTCTAGAGCACATTCATTTTTATCATCGGCTATTGGACGGCAAACATATACTGTCATTCTGACATATTTCTTTGGAGGAAACCTACTGCCATCACATAAGCTACTCTTTCCATAAGCAGCATGGGGTCTTTTATATGTACTTTCCCACAGACAGGGCAGCACCTACCACAGCCTTTGGTGAACCAGTTGTGGACTACTGTTTGGAACGGAAAATAGCCCAATCTGCAAATGCGTCCACTGATCAAGATCGATCGGATGACTCACACCGATCGACCTGAGCTACGTCGACCCCCCCCCCTCCCCCTTAAATGGGCTAGAACCACCACGACAGCATATATAAGGGTTCCCTTCCTGATATGACATTAGATGTTGCCCGGACGTAAAACTCCAACAACCAACCAACATATAGGTGTCACACATACTAACCGCAGGGGTCCACGGTCGTTCACATGCAGCTTCTCTCCGGCAGACGGAATAGCCGAGTGGGTACAGCGCACGCTTCACATGCATCAGGTAGTGCAATCAATCCGCGGTCGAGTCAAGCTAAACACTTGTTGATACTTGTTGCCACCTTGCACTTGTTGCAACACTTGTTGCCACCTCGGACAACACGACGACTGATTGGTAGCTCACCACCCGAATAACGTCACTTGGGTGGATATTGAGGTATGGTGCTCACGATGTGTCCCAATGGGGGCAGCACTATAAAGTCACCATGACAGCATGTACGCTGTCACAAGTCGGTACCCATCTTGATGTGACCGAGTGTGCTGATGGGACGTTGAATCTCACTCCATCCTCCATAAACAAACAGCTTTGTTGTGGAGCAACAAGTGTGGAGGTTAACTAACCACTGCGCACGTGCGGTTATATCCGTGTGTTATTGGATATGTGAGCACTGTCCTCTCTGTTGTCATTGCTGGGTGGTGGGTGGTGGGTGGTGGGTGGTGGGTGAAGGGGGAGGGGGATGTGAGGAGGAGGGAGGAGAGAGGGGGCCAAGCGGTGGTATCGGTAACAGCTGTCCAAACACATATGCGCCCCCGCACCACCTGTTCACTAGGGCCGCCAACAGAGGTGTGGTGTAGACCAATAACAAAGCTGGAAAACGAAGGTAAAGTTCATGTGATCAAAGGGCGGAGGGAGGCGGAATTTGTGTCCGCGTCCGCGTCCGCGTCCGCCTCCACCTCTGCGGAGGCGGAGGCGGAGGCGGAGGCGGAGGCGGAGTCCGAGGCGGAGTCCGAGGCGGAGTCCGAGGCGGAGGCGGAGGCGCCCCCTCCGCCCCCACCGCCCCCTCCGCCCCCACCGCCCCCACCGCCCCCCGCCCCCACCGCCCCCACCGCCCCCACCGCCCGCACCGCCGCGTCAGCGTCCGCGTGCTGTCACAAGTCATTGCCTGTCCTGAGGACCTCCGATGTTGCAAGGACCAACAAACAAACCCAGCACCATCAACCTCGGTCTTCAATTTGAGTATAATTGTACAGATAAAATAGTTTAATTGCAGTAAGGTCATGGTCAGCATTAAAACCAATATACAGCCCATCCATGTAACCTAAAAGTAAAAGTAGGTTTCATGTGTTTGTGGAGGTGTGTACATTTTGTTGGTGTGCGTGTGTTTGTGCTGGGGATTGGGGAGGCGAGGGGATGTGTTTTGGAAAATCTTTAATACTATAATAGACTTTCCTCTGGTCCACTCAGGGACTGTGACCCCCTAGGTTACAACTCACTTGACCAACCTAGGGTGTGTATATATGTATTTATAGGTATATATATGCACAATGAATCCCCATTATAATGTGATCTTTGAAGTCCATAAAAAAAAGTCAATGTGAAAAGAGTAGGGTCACACTAAATCAGGGTTCACTTTCCTGAATTACCGGTGAATAAAAGAATTCCAGATTCAATGAATCATCGCATTATATCAAAATTTGCATAAATTCGAGGTGTATAGAATCTGGGTTTCAGTGTATATATAAATACATATATAGAGAGATAGATACAGCAGGGTATTCAGCCACCAATGGACTAGTCACCCACATCCCGAGGTGAAATGCAACATACCCAGGTAGGTGGGTAGGTTGATTCTATCAAAGAACATAGGTAAGATACCAATGTTTTAACACTCACCCTAGAATGGCATAAATGTGAGTTCAAGTCATGTTCTACTTCTAGGCATGCAATTCCCATGCATGTGTCCACATGACGCTGGTGTCGTGACCAGGATTATGTACATTTTGAGCGCTGTATAGTGTTTGTAGTCGTCTGCAGTGACCTCTTAGACCAGGAGCCACTTAGACAGGTAGGCGTGGAAATAGTGATTGCATCAAAGCGCCTATGTGGTGTAATGATTAGCACACTAGCCCCAATCAGGCCGACGGCACCATTGCCTAATATCCCACTCAGTCACATTACCCTGACACTGAACTACCGTAACCAGTCCATGCCCTATCCTATTACTGCCATGCGCCAGGCTAGGAAGCGACAAGTATTAATTTCATAAGTGATTCATTTGACTCGCCCGGGAACCGAACACCCGATCTAGCCGATTCGGCCACCGCGCCCGGGTGTGTCTCCGATGTTATAGTTTCGCATGATAAGGGACCATATCGTAAAACTAGTGTAAAACAAACTGAAATGGTTGTAAAATCCACGCACTGGGCATGGCTATGTGTTTACCATCCATAAACCTGCTTTAGACATCTCACAACGAGAATATGTCCAGCTGTTATGAGTTTTCACTGGTTAACGGGGCACAATGCCAATAGCACTCTTTCTTTTGTTTTGGGTGTACATTAGTTGTTTAAGCAGGGCAAATTTCAATCGCGCACAATTGGTCTTCCTCATTCAACTGCTCCTTGGCATATCCTAGTAATGCTGAGCACCCGGCTAGGAAGCAACAAGTATCAATTTGTAAGTCATTGGTTTGACTCAACTAGGGTTCGAACCCATGAACCCCACGGTCTACCAACACTGGAGACGGACGCTCTAACTCATTCGGCCATCCTGTCTGGTTGGAAGCACAACTTCTCTCCTGATCACCACAGAACATTAAGCGCCCTCTCAGTATTTCGATAGGAGGGGGTGCGAGATGACAATGATTGACACAATTTATACTTGTCGCTACCCTAGCCTGGTGCTTGGCATTACTAGGATGGAGCAAGGACTGGTTAGCTCTCTATCAGGATAAATGTGTGTGAGTGGGATATTGGGTCATGGTTTCGGTGGCTTGACCTAGTCATTGTATCAGTGGCCTGGTCTCCCAGCGGGCAGCACTATAAAGTCACCATGAATAATTTGCATAATGCATTATATGGCATATATTTTCAGTGAGAGCGAGGTACAGTTGGTTGGTTGGTTGTTGGAGTTTTACGTCCTGACAACAGTAGTGGGTGGTGTTATAAACACGCGGTGGTGGCGCCACCAGAACAAATATTACAATAGCAGCTGCAGAGTAAATGAGAGATGAAATCTTATTTGTTATTTATATTCACATAATAAATTACATCGCACATATATGTATGACAAATAATGAAACTGTGAGAATATAAATAAGGATATGTCCGCCATATAGATTATATCCATCACTGGATCTAATTGACTTAATTAGCTATACACACAGCCAGTGTACTAGTTCCCATTTCTCTCACTGGCGCCACTTGGCCGTGGTTATTTCTCTTTGCCGAGAGTCGCAGCTGGACGGATTTGTCCTATTTATACCCCAGTCACACGAGGCCTGCGTTCGCTAACGATCGATTCGCGACGTCAAAACTTCCTCCTTGCGCCCTCCCTACGCCCTGATTGAGTGCTGTCGCCGTGAGGAGGCCAACCTCCCGGCGTCCATTTCGGGAATTTTGGACGCAAGGAGGTTGCTGCTGCTGCACGTGCAACCTCCTTACGCCATGTTCCGGCGGCGCCATTCAAAATGGTCGGCGCCCTGGCCCCGGCCTGGCCCCGCCCTGGCCTGGCCCCGCCCTGGCCCCGCCCTGGCCCCGCCCTGGCCCCGCCCTGGCCCCGCCCTGGCCCCGCCCTGGCCCCGCCCTGGCCCCGCCCTGGCCCCGCCCTGGCCCCGCCCTGGCCCCGCCCTGGCCCCACCCTGGGTTGGTGCTAACACATGCGATGCTGCAGTCACCATGTGGTCGGCCCAGACCTGGCGCCGACATGGCGCTGACATGGCTCCGACATGGCGCCAACATGGTGCATAAAATGTATTTGAATCAGTGTATCGAATGGAACGCTGGGTGGTTGGCGTCCTTTTGGGCGTAGGGAGGTTGGCGGTGAATGCTGGCTCTCGTGTGACTGGCAAAGAACACAACTTACCCAACCAGACTTGTCTCTTTATTTTGAACCAGGCGTGGTGGTCGAATCAGTTAGACAGCAGGCTTCCCCTGTGGAAGGAAGGTCGGGAGTTCAAATCCCAGCCGAGTCAAACCATTGAGTTGCAATATTGATATTTGTATCTACCTAGCCTGGTGCTCGGCATTAATAGGATAGGACAAGGACTGGTTAGTTCAGTGTCAGGATAATGTAACTGAGTGAGAAATTGGGTCTCGGTGCCAGAGGACCGGTCTCCCAGCGAGGCAGCAGTATAAATTTACCAGATATGTTATATAAATATATATATGAAGAGCTCTATATTGTGCTTTGGAAAAGAGCTCTGCATATATATACATATATATTATATATATATATATATATATATATATATATATATATATATGAAGAGCTCTTTTCCGAAACACGATCTACGAATTTGGCATTGGCATTGCAAACTCATTTCTTTGGTGGATTTGGCACTGATCGTGTTTTGGAAAAGACCTCTTCATATATATATACATATATATATATATATATATATATATATATATATATATTAAAGAGAGAGAGAGAGAGAGAGAGAGGGGTGTGGTTTTGTGTGTTTATACAAAGCAGAGCGTGTCCATTGACAGTAATTTGGGGTGCCATGCCATTCAAAATTACGGGTTTCTAATGGCCGTTCAGCGTCATAACTACACGCCACGGCTGCACTGGTTAATGACTGAAATTATTACTTTGTAAACAGACCATTCGGCATGAATAATAAAAAGCCACAAGGGGGGGGGGGGGGGGGGGTGTTATTAGGAATTGATGATGGACTGCTGTCGGCGACAGTGCGATCACCATGAGCACAATGCCAAGGTGTGTGTGGACTGGTTGGTAGGGGTAACCTTTCTAACAGAGTCACTACTAGCTGTCTGGTTGGCTGGTTGGAGTTTTACGTCCTGGCAACATCAAAGGTAATATCAGGACGGACTTGTGCCAGTGCGCACTGATGGCGACTTTATAATGATGTCCCACTGGAAGAGTAGGTCACCAGCACCATGACCTGATATCCCACTCAGTTATATTATCCTGACACTGAGACAACCAGTCTTTGCCCTATCCTAATAATGTTGAGCGCCTGCTAGGAAGCGACCGGTGTAAATTGTTAAGTAATTGGTTTGACTCGACTAGGTTTCGAACCTGTGGGTTCGAATCCCACGATCTACCAACGCGGGAGAAGGATGCTACTGGCGGTCCAGTCGTCTGCTCACAGCAAATCTCATATGCGCCCTATTAAATTAGATTAAGCCACTGAATGCAGTCTGTTTTCATCAAAATACCAGCCTATGGGTGTTACCAGCTGCATATATCACTCTTACACAAAATATATCACGATAGATGATATATACTACTATTACTAACCACATACACTTATATTAGTATGTTGTTGTTAAAGTCAGTACAATTTTCAATTATGGACAACTTTCTCATACCACTACCAGATGCCTTGACCGAGTCAGTAAAAGCGCTGACTGGCTTCCCCGTCTGGGAGATCGCGGGTTGACATCCCGGTCGAGTCAAACCAATGACTTATTAAATTGATTATTGTCGTTACCTAGCCTCGCGATCGGCATCAACAGGACAGAGCAAGGATAGAGCAAGGAGTGTAGCCATGGATGTAGTTATTCGTCCTTATATGACCTTAGACGTTGCTAGGACGCAAAACCCCAACAAACAAACTTCCTCATTCCACCACTCTTTGTCCTATCCTAGTCCAGCTGAGTGCCAGGTAAGATGGCGACACGTGTCAATTTTTATGTCATTGGATTGGCCTGTGACTCGGCCAGGGTTCAAACATGCATGCACTCAACTCATTCGGGTAAGATAAAATATACGGGTCAGATATTAGTGGAAATGGCGACCAGTTGCGCATTTGTTCAAGCTATAGGCCTAATGTTAGAATCAGGTTCTAGACATGGTCCTACTAATGCATTAGTTTGACCATCTAAATAATCAGGTTCCAGGCATGGTCCTACTAATGCATTAGTTTGACCATCTAAATAATCAGGTTCTAGACATGGTCCTACTAATGCATTAGTTTGACCATCTAAATAATCAGGTTCTAGACATGGTCCTACTAATGCATTAGTTTGATCATCTAACTAATCAGTTTCTAGACATGGTCCTATTAATGCATTAGTTTGACCATCTAAATAATCAGGTTCTAGACATGGTCCTAGTAATGCATTAGTTTGACCATCTAAATAATCAGGTTCTAGACATGGTCCTAGTAATGCATTACTTTGACCATCTAAATAATCAGGTTCTAGACATGGTCCTACTAATGCATTAGTTTGACCATCTAAATAATCAGGTTCTAGACATGGTCCTACTAATGCATTAGTTTGACCATCTAAATAATCAGGTTCTAGACATGGTCCTAGTAATGCATTACTTTGACCATCTAAATAATCAGGTTCTAGACATGGTCCTACTAATGTATTAGTTTGACCATCTAAACCTAATATACTCTATGATACACGTTTTAGCTGGACTATCTAAACCTGCCCGGTCCTGATATATGACCTTAGATACTACTATCAAGAACAAGAGCAACAAACAAATAGCCTGAGCGTTAAACACTGTATGTATGGATGTATGGATGTATGACTATGTATGGATGTATGGATGTATGGATGTATGGATGTATGGATGTATGTACGTATATATATGTGTCTATGTATGTATGAGTATGTATGTATGAATGCATACGTCTCCATTGACGCGACCAGGGTTCGAACCCCAACCTTCCACCTCTACCCCTACCACCCCTCCCTCACCCCTCCCGCCCCTCCATCTCCACAACCACTCCAACCCTTCCACCTCCACCACCACCACCCCTCCCTCCACCACCACCACCCGAACCCTCCCCCCTCCCGCACCCCTTCCCCCCATCCTACCCCTACCTCTCCACCGCCACCCCCAACCCTCCCCTCCACCCATTCGCCCCTCCACTCCCACCCCCTCCCTCCCCACCCGACCACTCCCACCCATCCCCACTCCCACCCCTCTCCTCCTCCCCCCCTCCCCATCCCCACCACTCCACCACCCCATCCCCATCCCCCCCCAGCACACCCTCCCCTGCAACACGCATCCTCAACCCTTCCTATTGTCTCCTTTCTCGCAAACCTGACTTCCTCGGGGCCGCAAACCCCATAACCATCAATATTCCCTGGTGGTAAGGAATCGATGCCAACTCTGCATGTATTAATTATAACCATTAAATATGGAGGGATGAATACGCCTTGAAGCAGGCATACATTGTGTTCATGATTAAAGCTGCACAGTCTCACAGATAAAAGCATCACATTTAGGAAAAACCTAAACAAAATGTAAACCAACCTCTCTAGATTTTATGCTACATATCCAAACTTAAATACTGGTCCACTTGCTCAGCAGGTATTACAGTGATACGGTGCTACAGTGATACACTCGAAAATGCTTAAACAAAGCTTAAGTCCAACACTACCGTGTGCAGGCCAACATTAATTTGTGCATAATTTCTCGAGAAAAAGCATCTTCAAAGTCAGGCCTTTAAAATAAAGAGCACTTCAAGCTAAGGTTGTATTTCGCTTTTAATTTTAATTTTATTGTTATTATAAATATGGCAGAAACTGAAAATCGTCGGATGGGGGGGGGGAGGGTCGTGGGCTTGTTTGTTGTTGTTTTACGTCCTAACATCATCTAAGGTCACATCAGGACTTCTGACAGTGCGCACTCATGGCGACTTTATAGTTGGTTAGTTGGTTGGTTGGTTGTTGGAATTTTACGTCCTGGCAACATCTAAGGTCACATCAGGATCGGGACCAACTTGTGACAGTGCGAACTCATGGCGACTTTATAGTGCTGCCTCACTGGAAGACCAGGCCACTGGCACTATGACCCGATATCCCACACAGTCACATTATCCTGATGCTCTGCTAACCAGTCCGTTGACCTATCCTATTAATGGCGAGCATCAGGCCAGGTAGCGACAAGTATCAAGTTTATTGGTCATCGATTTGACTCGGCTGGGATTCGAACACCCGACCTTCCGCACGGGAAGCCTGTGCGCTACCGATTCGGCCAGGGCGTCCGGTTGGTGTCGAGGGATTAGAGGTGAGAAGTGAATAGTTAGTGAACCCAGTGCCTCGCTGCCGGCAAACCCCGCGGGCCACACGCGTTATAATTGCGTCACACATACCGCGGTACTTAGTGACAGCTAGGTGAGATGGCACTGTCACGACATGTGCGCATCACCCACCGTCACATGATGCTGAACCAGACGGATGGCTTAATGAGTTGAGCGTCCAACTTCCACTTTGTTTTTTTTGTTTTTGTTGTTGTTTTACGTCCTAGCAACATCTAAGGATATATCAGGATGGGTACCGACTTGTGACAGTGCACACTAATGGCGACTTTATAGTGCTGCCCCAGTGGGAAACCAGGCCACTGCACCATGACCTGATATCCCACTCAGTCACATTATCCTGTCACTGAGCCAACCAGTCCTTGCCCTATACTAATAATGCCAAGCTCCAGACTAGGAAGCGACAAGTATCAATTTTTAAGTCATTAGTTTGACTCGACCAGGATTCGAACCCACAAATTCATGGGTTCGGATCTCCCAATCTCCCAAAACAGGAGACGGACACTCTAATCATTCGGCCACCCCGTCTGGTCCCATTTTGGTAAATCATACTATTTGAAACCCTAATCGATTCAAACCAATGACTTAAAAAATGTATACGTGTCGCTTCCTAGCCACGTGTTCCGCATGATTATGATAGGACAAGGGACAGATGGCTCAGTGTCCAGATAATGTGAATGAATTGGATATCAGGTCATGGTGCTGGCAGCCTGATATCCCCATGGGGTAGCACTATAAAATTTGCCATGAGTGCACACTGTCACAAGTCGGCACCCGTCCTGATATGACCTTAGATGTTACCAGGATGTAAAACTACAACAACCAACCAACTATCATGGTGCCGAACCCGGTCCGCTATAGGGAGAGGCTCACTGGAAGTGTCCATAATACAGGGAAAACCCCTCAACATTTATATCATTTATACCTTACTTTGCTTTACTGTACTTTATCCTCTTCTGACATAGGCCCTCAGATATTGCTAGGACGTAAAACTCTAACCATTCACACGTTACCGCACACGTCTTCATGGTCCTCTTTTACAGCCATCTTTTACAGCCAGATTATAATTGACCGTCCGAGTGGGTCTTGGGGCGATAACGACCACGCACAGCTGACATTCAAGTGTCAAAGCCACTAGGGCCAGCTCAGTAAGAATAAGCATTACATATATAATATCATCATCATCATCATGCTGTCGGTCGCGATGCGACAAAGACTCCTTTCATTACTTGACTGCTGCTCTCCATTTACATTTCATGAAAGCTGCCTGCAAAAGTGTTTTAGTGCTGCTGGCTTTTGCAAGCTACCAGTGACACTCTCTCGGGGAGCAAATAGAGGTCTCACACCGGCAAGAACATGTCCAGACAGGCGAAAAACTATTTGTCCCTGCAGTGGCTGGTCGGGAGATTTGGGAGTTCCATACATCAACCGCCCTTGATGCTGCCACAGTGGCATGGTTTTCTGTTCAGGGTTTGCTCCCTCCGCCTTCGGTTCTGTCAAGAACCTGTACCACAAGGCAGTGGTTTACAACTCTGCAGCGCCGGGGCGTCAAACTCCCTGAGGTATTGCAATACCTGCATACCCATTATATATATATGAGGTGTATATCAGGACTATATATATAAGTGTATATATATATATATATATATATATATTCGTGATATATACACATCATGTCAACATGGTTACGCTATGTCACAGCGTCCACTCCCCATGTCCAACAGCCCTTATTGCCAGGCCAACAACAGGCACTCAGTCCCGTAGCCAGAGGGGGAGCCATGGTCGCGCTATGTCGCAGTTTCCATTCCCCATGTTCATCAGCCCTTAGCGCCAGGCCACCAACATGCGCTCAGGCCCGTATCCAGAATGGATTCATTGGTCGCAACATCCTCCGGGAGGCCTGTCGTGCACGTCCGTGTACCCTGGATGTTGTGGAGGGGGAGGGAGACGGGTATGGGTAGGGAAGTGGGGAGAGGATGCGGGAGGGATGGAGGATGGGGTTGGATGGGGGAGGGTGGAGGGGGGGTGAGGAGCAGGGGAAGGGGGGATGGGGGGGGGGGGGGGGGGGGAAGGGATAGGGGGAGAGACATGGCGAGGGGAGGAGGGACGGTGTGTAGGGGGGAGAGGCGAGGTGAGGTGAAGGAGGTGAGGTGAAGGAGGAGGGGAAAGGGAGAAGGGGGAAGGAGGAGAGGGAAGGGAGGAGGGGAATGGGTGAATTTGGGATGGGGATGGGGGTGAATGGATGGGAGGGGGTAAATGGGGGATGGGGAGGGGGTAAATGGGGGATGGGGGATGGGGAGGGGGGTGAATGGGTGAATGGGGGATGGGGAGGGAGTGGGGAATGGGGGATTGGGAGGGGGTGGAGAATGGGGGATGGGGAGGGGGATGGGGAAGGGGAAGGGGTAGGGGGAGGGGAGGGCTAGAGGGGGGAGGAGGGGGGAGGAGGGGGGAGGAGAGGTGAGGGGGAGGAGTGGGGAGGGGGGGGGGGGGGAAGGGGAAGGGGGGAAGACGGAGGGGCGAGAAGGAGGGCAAAGTATGTGTCAGGATCGGTTGTTTCTCTGGCACCCAACTTTTTGCCATTAAAATGTATGCACAAGCGTCGAACCCCTGCCTACGCATACTGTTTGTGGATACCTCGCATCAACGCTGCTCCAGCTCACCTGAGGATATGCGGGCCTCCCTGATCGTACGGTGCTTTCTATTGTATATAGGTAATACATAAACAAATTCTTCCAGTGTGAGAGGTTTTGGTTTCGAACTCCGGCCGAGTCAAACCAACGCTTTACAAAATTTACACTCATTGCTACTGAGCCTGAAACTCGGCATTGATATGATAGGGCAAGGACCACCTTGTTCAGAATGGGGATAATGTGTCTGAGTGGGATATTGGGTCATGGTGCCAGTGGTGTGATCTTCCAGTGGGGGAGCACTATAAAGTCGCCATGGATGCGCCCTGTCACAAGTCAGTACCCGTCTTGATATGACCTTAGATGTTGTCAGGATGCAAAACTCCAACAACCAACCATATATATACAGTATAACCCCGTTAAACCAAACTTGAAAGGACCCTAGAAATTTGTTTGGATTCACCGATCATTGTCTTTTACTTTAACTTTGAGTAAGCGTGTATTGCACATGTAATATACAATGTATGTGGACACTTTGATCTTTTTCTTTTTTTTTATGTATGTACAGTATAACCCTGTTAAACCAAGCTCGGTTAAACCAAACGATCAGTTAATCCAAACATTTTTCGGTGGCCGAGCAAAATACTACCATTTGTCCTATAAAAAAAATCAGTGGGGTCTCAGATGACCTAATAGTAATAACCAAAGAAAGTCAGGTTTAACCATACCGGAGTGGCCTGAGGTCTGACAATTTTGTTTGGATTAACCGATAATTTGGATTAACCGACTTTGGTTTCACCAACTCTTTTATATGATAAATGGTAGTATTTTGCCGGGCCGCTGAAAAAAGTTTGGATTAACCGATCGTTTGGTTTAACCGAGCTTGGCTTAATGGGGTTATATTGTATATCTCTATGTATAGCCATATATATTGTGACTGAGTGGGATATCGGGTCATGGTGCCGGCGGCCTGATTTCCCAGTGGGGCAGCACTATAAAATCGTCATGAGTGCGTACTGTCACAAGTCGGTACCCGTCCTGATATGACCTTAGATGTTGCTAGGACGTAAAACAAAAAACAACAACACAACAACAACCACCGGTGACTGGTCATGTACACATCTGCGCGGTCATATTTTACCGCCAGATTATATGGATATATAGATATACACCTATAGTTATACACCTACAGATATACAGACAACAGTATTCATTTCCATGACCTGTTTCCACAAAGGGTTTCAATGTTTTAACAAATCCTCAAAAGAAAGGTCGATTTTAGTAAATGGCAACGGGTCAACGCTGATGGTTTTGAAGGGAGAAAGTGAGAGTGTATGTGTGTGTGTGTGGGGGGGGGGGGGGGATGATCACGGACAAATGGGTCTGAGTGCAAAGGTCAGAAAGGTCAGGTGTGCGCATGGTGACGCTGCAGGTAGGGGGCACAGTGGGATACCTGTGATGGGCGGTAGGATGACAGGGACAGGGACAGGGACATGGGAAGGGACAGGGACATGGACTGGGATAGGAATAGGAATAGGGATAGGGATAGGGGAAGGGATAGGGACAGGGATAGGGATTGGGATAGGAACAGTGACAGTGAAAGTGACAGGGACGGGGACAGGGACAGGGGCTGGCGCAGGGACAGGACAAGGAGAGGGACAGGGACAGGGGCAGGGGCAGGGGCAGCGACAGGGACAGGGTTTGGTTGGTTGGTTGTTGCGTTTTACATCCTGGGAACATCTAAGGTCATATAAGGATGGGTACCGACTTGTGACAGTGCGCACTCATCACACCTTTATAGTGCTGCCCCAACGGGAGACCAGGCCGCCAGCACCATGACCTGATATCCACTCAGTCACATTATCCTGACGCTGAGCCAACCAGTCCTTACCCTATCCTAATAATGCCGAGCACCCTGGCTAGAAAGTGACAAGTATCAATTTTTTAAGTCATTGGTTTGACTCGACCGGGAATTGAACTCTTGACCTTCCGCACTGGAGGCCGGCGCTCTATCGATTCGGCCACCGCGTCCGGTGTTGACAGGGGAGCTGGCCGTATGCGGTGGATCGATATGAGTGTGGGAGTGCCTCCAGGGTTACGGTGTGTTTATTCATGTGTATATATGCTCGGTGTTAAAGGTACATACTCCGAGGCTTTTGAGTTGTTACTGTCTTTAACAAAATTATAAATAGATATGTTGATTACTGTAATCTACCTTACTTTAGTTTGAAGTTAACTTTAAATGTTAATGGCTAACTTTGGAGCTATTTGGAAGTGTTGTTTGTTGGGGTTTTTACATGCTGACAACATCTAAGGTCATATTAGGATGGGTACTGACTTGTGACAGTGCACACTAATGGCTACTTCATAGTGGTGCTGCAATCGGGGACCAGGCCACCAGCACCATGACCCAATTCCCCACTCAGTCACATTATCCTGATACTGAGCTATCCAATAACTTGTATTATCCTATTAATGCCGAGTGCCAGGCTAGGAAGTGACAAGTATCAATTTTGTAAGTCATGGGTTTGACTTTACATGGCCGGAATTCAAACTCCCAACCTTCCACATAGCCCTGCGGATAGGTGCAATATTTGAGGAAATTGTGCCTTTGACGATAAAAGCATGAGCTTTGGCACACTGTTAGAACATGCCCTAAGGAATATTTTTAGCCATAAGATCATCGAGGATTTGTACTGTGGCCATAATGGCAGCCATTTTACAAAATGGCCACCACCAGTTGTTATTTTACCTGTAGCTCAGGTTCTAGACCACCTAGAATCTTGATTCCAGTGGCTAATCCTACATTTTCAAGGATTAGGAATGCAGTGGTACTATTTACAACATGCTAGCAACAACCTATTTACATATATCTAGCATTTAGGGTACTAAATAATAGTAAAACCATCAACGTATTTAATATTGATGGTGTTATACATGTTTTCGAACTGTGACATCGCAAAGTACAATGCAGTACTTCTCAATGTTTCCTTTATAATACTTGGTAGTTTCTTTATATGAGCACATAGTTTACGAGATTATGCTGTATCTTGCAAATTAATATTGCATGTCCCAGTGTTGTTTGACATGTTAGTGGTGAGCACAAGTCCATGACAATCCCGCCATTATCAACCAAGTAAGGCCTTCCATAATAAGTAGTATTACAGGTTTTCAATGAAATACAATGTTAGTTCTGAAAACACAGTCCACCACAGTGGCAAAGGGCAGTACACTGAAGTGCTGCCTTGACACATTTGCACTGTACTCTGCACCCCTTTTTGCATCCACAGCGAAGGAGTACGCGACAGGCCTGAGTCGCTTCTGGTCGTGTAGTCCAGTGAACTTCCCATCCACATGTGTCCTTCCTCTTCCACCCCCAGTCACCTAGGGTTGGGAGTTCATGGCCTGCCACCATCATCTGTCCCCAGCAATGGCCCGCTTGGTAGGCATCCCTCTTTGCGTTCTGGATCAGTGCTGCCTGTGTTGGGGTAGTCCATTAACTGTTCTACCGTTCTCGGTGAACAGCTGCTTGCGTGTCTGATTGGCTGATTCCTGGCTGCTATGTGGTCATAGAGCAATACTACGAATCGCTCCAGAGGCTCCATCCAGTCATATATGGCATCTGGGGTGGCAGCCAAGGCACAGATGGCTCTAGTGACATCATTAAAGGTTATCCAAGTATCCCACACCGTCTTCTTGCCCCTGCCACCACAAGATGACACTGTGTCAGATCCAGTAAAGGCATGGAACATTGGTAAGGTTATGCATCGATCCAGACCTAGTGCCCTTGCCATCTCATGAGGTGCTAAATGCCGAAAACTCTTCCGAGCTCCAAAGGTAACCCACAGCTCAGTGATGTTGAGGCGTTGGGCTGCTGTCACTGCCAGTACTAGCACATCCGTGTCAACTGTGCGTATTGACAACTTGGTATATCCTTCCTTCACAGCATCTTCTAGGTGCAGTAGGATGCGGGTATCAGCCTCCTCATTTGTGCATGATGCAAGACCTGATATATCTCGGGGCTGAGTACAGAGGACTTCAGCATGATGGGTGCTGATTATTTGTTTGTCAGTGTCAAGGGCTGTCACACTAGTTTCCAGGAAGGAGAACAGCTCAGACTTGTTGCGCATGAGGACCACATCACGACCTTGCTTGTGAGCATCCATGTCTGGGAAGTAACTCAGTATTCTGTTCTTGAGTTTGGTTGAGTGTACACGCCCTGTCACATGCATTCCCAGTTGCTCCAGCCTGGTACTGTACAGATTCACCAGGTCTGCTAGCTTGAACACTGGTGCAACAAGATTATCCATGCACACTTCCTCTCAATATAAGAGACAAGTCCAGTGAATGCAATGCCATAGTTAACATCGGCTACATTAGATTCTTGTGCTTTCATGTCCCTCGCTTTATTGTACAGAGAGGCAAGACACTGAGCGTGGTACTTAGCCTCTTGGTCAATGAGGTCTCCAGCACTGAGTTTGGCTAGGAGGGGTTTGTCCTGTAATTTGAGGGCACACTGCCTCACACGAATGTCAAGTCCGAATGTTAATGCATTATGCAAAGCGTCTCCTGCTGCAGATTTGCCACAGAAGAAGAAGCACATCTCTGTTGAATGATGTTCTGACGGGTGAACCTGTGTGTTTCCGGATCATCTTTGTGGAGTGTTTTCCTCTTTTCAGCCCTCTTAAGTTTTGTTCTGTTGTACTGCAGTCTGCAGGAGTCATGCCATTTGGTTTTGTGAATCCAGAATGCGTCCTCAATGCCCTGACCTCATCACGTTGTGACAGTTTTAGTGTTCTTGGCAGGCAACCGATCATGTCGAATGCTACAATAAGCTCAGCTATGATTTTGTATCCTGCTCCATCTGTGAAACGTGCTGAATTAGATGGACATTTCAGCATCTCATATGTGTCTTCCTGACACAGAACACATTTGTTCCAGTCTGTGGTCAGGCACTGTGTACCTGAGGTTCCAGGCTCATTAGGGTCCACCACCTTGTATAGTTTGGCCATTGTCCCTTAATGCACTATGTCCAGATTAGTTAAAAGCATACAAATGTACATGCAGATTAAGTGTTGCTACTAGATGTATACAAGTCCCAAAAGCTGTACTAACAACATAGATCATCATTCTGATGTTCAGTGTGATGTATATGCAACAAAATATATGAATACAGATGAGCATATGAGGTATGACACAACTCATGGGCCGATTCTGTAATTCTGCTAATATTTGATGGTTTCACTATTGTTTAGTTCCCTGAATGCTAGATATATGTAGTTAGCTAGTTGCTAGCATGTTGTAAATAGTACCACTGCATTCCTCATCCTTGAGAATGTAGGATTAGCTACCAGAATCAAGATCCTAGCTGGTCTAGAACCTGAGCTGCTGGTAAAATAACAACCGATGGTGGCCATTTTGTAAAATGGCCACCATTATGGCCACAGGACAAATCTGTGATGGCCCTATAGCTAAAGATCTTCCTTAGGCCATGCTCTAACAGTGTACCAAAGCTCATGCTTTTATTGTCAAAGGCACAATTCATTCACATATCTGCCGGGTTAACACGGGAAGCGTGCACTCTGACCGATTCGGCCACCGCGTCCGATCTGCCTTAGGCACCTGCTGCATGTACGACATACATGTGTACACACAGAGCTAGAGCAGCACAAAGAAGGTGGCCGTAGTCAGGGTAGATAAGAAGTGGCACGGGCAGTGGAGGGGGGTTTGGGTAGTCGTGGGGGGCCGTGCCCTGCACGAGGGTGTACCGTGGGTGTGGTTGAGGCTGAGGGGGGGGGGGGGGGGGGGGGGGGGGGGGGGAAGTGGAGGAGGATGGGGAAGGTGGGGGGCAGGGGTAGGGGCGAAGTGGAGGAGGAAGGGGATGGTGAGGGTCAGGGGTGAGGGGGCACGGGTGAGGGGGCACGGGTGATGGAGGCAGGGTGAGGGGGCAGAGCGGGGGGGGGGGGGGGGCGAGTAGGGGATGAAGTGGGGAGATGGGAGGAAGCAAGGGAGGGGGAGGAGAGGGAAGGGGAGGGGGATGGGGATGGGGATGGGGAGAGGGGGGAGAGGGGATAGCATAGTGTGACAGGTCACTGGTCAGCATTTAAAAGCTGCACAATCATATGAAATCGTCAAATTCAGCAAAGCAAAACACCTAATAATATCGACATAACCGCAGTAGGTCTTGGTGCGCTCATTAAACAGTTATCGCAGGTTTGGTGCTTCTATGTTATGCTAAGCTCTACATGGACACACAAAGGATATTTCCAGAATTTCTGCAAGCATACAAGGATTCGTTGTGCATGTTTTCACTTTAAATATCTGGAACTATTTGCAAAGGTACTTCAAGCTAATGTAAAGTGTAATAATAATACAGGTATCAAGCTGTTATATTTGTCTCAAATACGGCCATCCACCCATAAGCCACTGGACACTTTGTATCTGTCTTCACCGACCTATCTGATCATTATGCCCCTGCCAGGTGAGAACAAATCCAGGTACATGGTTTTAATTTCCTTAACAACATTTCCTCTTTTCTGAATGTGCTCTTAGTCTTCTGAGATTGCATTGGTTGCCAGTCAAAACAAGACATCGAGTTCAAAATTACACTAATCGCCTATAAAGTGTTGCAGTGTGATTCACCCCCACCACCCCACCGCCCCTCCACCCCACCACCCCACTACCTAGATAAAGGATTCACCCGGTACTCACAGTACACGGGTGAAGACCAGCCCTATATAAAAACGGTTGAAAAAGTGGGTTAATGAAATGAGACCCTAATTTCACGATCTAAGAAGCAACATTTATTCTTCATATTTCCCCGCTACCTTTGAGTTGAAAAATATAATAAAACATCTAGTCTAATAAGATTTAAAAGTGAAATCGATGGCGTTCTATGGTCACCATCTTGTCTTTTTGCATTCTCTCCCATTTCACCAACTCTGTGCCGATATAAGTATCCATTCGATATTGGAACCAGCCATTCTACTTCCTGTTCCATACTAAAGCTATTTTCGCCCGTATTTACACTACATTGTCATTCACCCGTGTACTACAAGTACAGGGTGAATCTTTTATCTACCCACTACCCTACCATCCCCAGAGTATCCATGACTAGTGGTTAGCTGAACACGCAAGTGTGGTATTTTGAAAGAGACATATTCCATAGTGGGAGTGTACCCCAATAAGGAAAGAACCAGGGGTGTGTGTCACGTGTATCACACCTGTGTCACACGTGTGTCACATTGTCACATGTGCCACAGATGCTACCTCTTCCATGTGTGTCACCTGTTCGATATGTCACACATGTGCCACATGTATAAGTTGTCCAACATGTGTCACAGATGCCACGATTACCACGCGTGTATCACGTGCGGAACCTGTACCACGTGTGTCACATGTGTGTCACATGTGACATGTGTCACGTGTGCCACCTGTGTCAGTTGTGTCACGTGTATCATGTACGACACCTGTTCCAAGTGTGTCACCTGTGTCACATGTCAACTGTGTCACCCGTGCCACGTATGTCAGCTGTTCCACCTGTTCCACGTGTGCCACTTGTGCCATGTGTTCCACCTATGTCACATGTGCCACCTGTGTTCCACCTATGTCACATGTGCCACCTGTGTCACCTGTGCCACATGTGTCACCTATGCCACGTGTGTCACACAACCAGACAGGATGGCCGAATCAGTTAGAGCGTCCGTCTCTCGTGTTGCTAGACCATGGGATCGTGGGTTCGAACCCTGGATAATGCGAATGAGTGGGATATCAGGTCATGGTGCTGGCAGGATGGTCTCCCAGTGGGGAAGCACTATAAAGTCACCATAAGTGCGCACTGTCACAAGTCGGTACCCGTCCTGATATGACCTTGGATGTTGCTAGGACGTAAACCAACGACAAACAAACAAACAGCTGTTCCACATGTGCCACGTGTGTCAGATGTGTATCACGTGTGTCCCATGTTCCCCCACCTCGAGGTGAGCTGTAACTGCGGACAGCAGCTTGCACATGCGCAGACGCCCGCCCGTCTGACCGCGCCCCGGCAGTCCGACGCGGGACGCCGGGTACCCACCTGTTGGAGCCGGTGTCCGCCCCGACGAGCCAAGTCCGCCCCTCGCCGCACTCGCCCCCGTGTGCACAGCGCGCATGCGCGTGTGCATGTGTTGGGGGTAAAGGTGGGGGGTGAGGGTGTATGGGAGCGAACGCAAGTGCGCGCGTGCGTGTGTTTGGACGTATCTATGACTGAGGGGGAGTGGTTAAGTGGTGTGGGTTGGTGTATGCGTTTGCTTCTGTGGTTGTGTATGTGCTGTGTATGTGTGGTGTGAGTATGTGTATGTGGTGTGTTGGTGGGTGTATGTGGCTGTGTGTATGTGTGGTGTGTATGTGTGGCGAGTGAATGTTTTGTGTTGGTGGGTGTTTGTGTGGTGTGAGGATGTGTATGTGGTGCATTGGTGGGTGTATGTGGCTGTGTGTATGTGGCTGTGTGTATGTGTGGTGTGTATGTGTGGTGTGAGTATGTGCATGTGGTTTGTTGGTGGGTGTCTGTGTTTGTGTTTGTGTATGTGTCTGTGTGTATGTGTGGCATGTATGTGTGGTGTGTATGTGTGGTGAGTGAATGTCATCTGTTGGTGGGTGTTTGTGTGGTGTGAGGATGTGTATGTGGTGCGTTGGTGGGTGTATGTGGCTGTGTGTATGTGTGGTGTGTATGTGTGGTGTGAGTATGTGTATGTGGTTTGTTGGTGGGTATCTGTGTTTGTGTATGTGTTTGTGTGGTGTGTATGTGTGGTGTATATGTATGGTGTGTATGTGTGGTGTGTATGTGTGGTGTGTATGTGTGGTGTGTATGTGTGGTGTGTATATGTGGTGTGTGAATGTGGTGTGTGCATGTGTTGTGTTGGTGGGTGTTTGTGTGGTGTGAGTATGATTGATTGATTGGTCGTTGCTTTACGCCGTGTCAGCAGCATAGGCCATATTCACGGCGAGAAATGTTTGTTTTTGTTCAAAGCATTGCTTTTACATGTAAAAGCATACAATCAATTTTGTGTCAATGGACACTCATGAATTTTGTAAACTCACAATCATAATAGCTAAATAAAAGTGTGAGTATGTGTATGTGGTGTGTTGGTGGGTGTCTGTGTTTGTGTAGGAGATGTGTGTATGTATGGTGTGTATGTGTGATGTGTGAATGTGGTGTGTGAATGTGGTGTGTTTGTGTGTGTTTGTATGTGGGTAGTGCTTGTGGCTATGCATAGTGCGCATGTGTATTTGTGATGTGAGTATGTGTATGTGGTGTGTTGGTGGGTGTATGTGGCTGTGTGTATGTGTAGTGTGTATGTGTGGTGTGTATGTGTGGTGTGTGAATGTGGTGTGTGCATGTGGTGTGCTGGTGGGTGTTTGTGTGGTGTGAGTATGTATATGTGGTGTTGGCGGGTGTATATGGCTGGGTGTATGTGTGGTGTGTATGTGTGGTGTGTGAATGTGGTGTGTGCATGTGGTGTGCTGGTGGGTGTTTGTGTGGTGTGAGTATGTGTATGTGGTGTTGGCGGGTGTATATGGCTGGGTGTATGTGTGGTGTGTATGTGTGGTGTGTGAATGTGGTGTGTGAATGTGGTGTGTTGGTGGGTATTGGTGGGTGGGTAGTGCTTGTGGGTAGTGCTTGTGGCTACGCGTAGTGTGCGTGTGTATATAGGTTTGTTGGGATCTTACATCCTCAAGCTTATCTATGGACAAATCAAGACCGGTCCTGACTTGTGACAGTGTACACTCCTGCCAGGTGCCAAATGTATGAAGCATGGTTAGCGCTCCAAACCTGTGGTTAGCGGGGATCTCCGGGTTAGCGGCGAAAAGTCGCAATGTATGTGGCCGGGTTAGGCAAACCCCATGAGCTTAACGTCGCCTACACTAACACCAAGACATATCAAGTTTACCGTCGGTGTTAGGGACCGATTAGGGCCAAATCTAATCAATGCTATCATATTTAACAGAATTACATATGCAATAAGTGAAATTTCATCAAATTAACCCTAAAATCGACACAATATTAACGCTGCCGCTAAATTGGCGGCGATATTAATATTGTCGAATCGACGAATGTAAACTAAACAAATCGCCACCGCTCGCCAGGAACAGGCTCACCAGTAACAAGGCTCGCTGGGGCCCGGCAGTGTTAGGTACCGTTTAGGGCCAAATCTATTCAATGCGATCATATTTAACAGAATTACATACTCAAAACGTGAAATTTCATTAAATTAACCCTAAAATGGACACGATATTAACGCCGCCGCTAAATCGGCGGCGATATTAATATTGTCGAATCGACGAATGCAAACTAAACAAATCGCCGCCGCCACCTGCCGGGAACAGGCTCACCAGTAACAAGGCTCGCTGGTGCCCGGCAGTGTTAGATACCGTTTAGGGCCAAATCTATTCAATGCGATCATATTTAACAGAATTACATACTCAAAACGTGAAATTTCATTAAATTAACCCTAAAATCGAACCGATATTAACGCCGCCACCGCCGCCGGATCAGCGGCGATATTGTCAAATAGCGGTGGTCGCCGGCAACAGGCTCAGAGGGATTTCCCAAATCTATAAATAACGCATTGGTTAGCTAACTCCGCCGCGCTTTGGCCACATACATTTCCCTTGACACATATTCCAACACCGACGTTAGCTAACCCGCCGGCCGCCCTTAACACCAGAGCCGATAAAAAGTTGTTCATACATTTGGCCCCAGTGATTTTATAGTGGTGCCTCAATAGAAGACAGGGTGGCAAGCACCATGACCCAATATCTCACTCAATCACAGTATCCTGAAACAGAGCAAAGCAATCTTTGCCTTTCAGCAGTAATGCTGAGCATCACACTAAGTAACGAAAAGTGTCAATTTTGTATGCCATTGGTTTGACTTGGCCGGGTTTCGAACCCACAACCTCCCACACAGAAAGTCAACAAAATCTCATGCGGTTGTGTATATGTGTGCGTGTGCCCGTGTCACTGTGTGTGTCTGTGTGTGTTTGTGTTTGTTTGTGTGTGTTTGTTTGTGTGGGTGTTTGTTTGTGTGGTTGTGTGTGTTTGTGTGTGGTTTTGTTTGTGTTTGCGTTTGTATGTGTGCTTGTGTGTATTTGTGTTTCTTTGTGTTTGTGTGTGTGCTTTTTTGTGTCTGTGTTTGTTTGTGTCTGTTTGTGTGTGTCTGCGGCTGTGTGTATGTGTGTATATATGTGGGTCTGTGTATGAATGGATGTTTGTGTGCCTAGTTGTGTATGTGTCTGTGTGTGTATGTATGTGTATGTATGTGTATGTGTGTGTCTATGTGTGTACATATGTTATGTGTCTGTATGTGTGTTCATCTATGTGTCTGTGTTTGTGTGTATGTCTGTCTGTGTGTTCATGTATGTGTTTGTGTGTTTGTGTGTATGTCTGTCTGTGTGTTCATGTATGTGTCTGTGTGTTTGTGTGTATGTCTGTATGTTTGTGTCTGTGTGTTTCTGTGTGTGTGTCTGTAGGTCTGTGTGTTTCTATATGTGTCTATGTGGGTATATGTATGTTTGTGTATGCCTGTGTGTGTCTGCATGTGTATGTGTGTCTGTCTATGTGCATCTGTGTGTCGGTCTGTGTATATGTGTGCATGTGTGTGTCTGTGTGTGTCTCTGTGTGTCTGTGTGTGAGAGCGGCTGGCAGGTGGTGCCAGTTAAACCTACCAAAAGACCACTTTACTGAAGTCCCCAAAGTCATTGTAAACTGCACCCATATGTTGTAATCTGGACCCGTCCAATCGTACAATTCCTTTACCTAACTGGATTATTCTGGGGATAATACCAGAGAGCGTGTATATAAACAGATGAGAGGGACAACTCCCGCGAAAATCGGTAACACAGGCTACGGTGGCGTTCCTGGCGGTTAGTGTTGAACAAGCTTTGAGTTTGACGGTATGTGCAGTGCAAAACATTTGTTTTTATTCAAAATTAATAGAAATGCAGAAGCCTAACCTTATCAATTTAATATAATCCTTTTGGTAAACATGTTTTCTATATGTGTACTAAGCGGTTGTTTCTATTTGGGAGTTTTAGAGATATTTCACTTTTTCTGTAGGAAGATTGCACACGACCATTGACAATGCCTTGAGTTTGCCGTACGCGTAGTGAAAAACGTCAGTTTTATTCCAAATTAATAGAAATCCAGAACCCTAACCATATCAATTTAATATAATCTTGTTGGTAAACATGTTTTCTATGCGTATTCCAATCAGTTTGTTTCTAGGTGTTGTAGTTTTAGAGATATTTAACGTTTTCTGTAGGAAGATTGCACACGACCATTGACAATGCCTTGAGTTTGCCGTATGCGTAGTGAAAAAACGTCAGTTTTATTCCAAATTAATAGAAATCCAGAACCCTAACCATATCAATTTAATATAATCTTGTTGGTAAACATGTTTTCTATGTGTATTCCAATCAGTTTGTTTCTAGGTGTTGTAGTTTTAGAGATATTTAACGTTTTCTGTAGGAAGATTGCACACGACCATTGACAATGCCTTGAGTTTGACAGCTGTGTCATATACTGTTCAACAACCACCACTTGGAGCGCCACAGTCGGCAGCTGTAACACGGTCTAGTATGGGAGTTGTCCCTCTCAACTGTTTATATACACGCTCTCTGATAATACGTGGTTTTCCGTCTTGGTGCTTTTTTTCTCTTTTATTTTGAGGTTGCACAATCCGATGATTTATGAGTTTTTGCCATGTGTTAAAAATAAATATGATAGTTTCGTTATGGTCTACTTTACTTGATATTGGACTAACTTCAATTTAAAAGGGCTAACTTTGGAGGTTTGTGACCTGAGATCATGAGGATAATTTTGGTGTGCACACCGAAATTCCGGACAGCATAGGATTGTATGAATTGCCGCACTGACGGGTTCTGTTAAACTGACTTAATGTTCTTAATTTGTGGCAAGATATGGATGCTTACGAACTGCAGCTGTATTCAAGCTGGATTTCTTTTTTAAAAGTAAAGTGTTTTATTTAATGATGCTTCTAGAGCACATTTATTTCATCATTGGCTATTGGACGTCAAACATATGGTCATTCCGACATATTTCTTTGGAGGAAACCTGCGCCACCACGAAGGCTACTCTTTCCGATAAGCACCAAGGGGTATTTTATATCCAGCTTCTCACAGACAGGACAGCACATACCACAGCCTTTAATGAACCACTTGTGGATCACTGGTTGGAATGGAAAATAGCCCAAACTTAAATGAGCAGGATAGATCGGATGACTGACACCTTCACCATTGGACACTCTGCCGCCTAGACTACGTCCTGTTCCTCTCAAGTTGGATATGCTGCATCAAATCTAGCAAACAAGTCGTGGTTTCAATTGAACCATGTGATGAATTCACCGGACTGCCCAACCTTAGAGTTGCATAGTCCGATGGTTTTGACTTTCTGCCATTTCCTGAAATAAATACATTCTAATGACCATTATACTCTACTTAACTTCACTTTGAAATGATCTTTATTTTAAAGGACTAAACTTTGGAGATATTTGAAGTGAAAACATGCCAAATTAATGTTGCCAAGCACATCAAAATCCTGCCCCCATAGGCTTCAGCAGCATCTCTTAAATTGACGTAATATTCCGTCTATGCACCAGTAAGTGTTTAACAAGTTCACGCGTATCTAAATTGGATATGTAGGATCAAAGCTAGGTAGCTATTTTGGGCTTTGCAAATTTTATGCACGCAAAGATAAATTTCACGTTAAGATATATTTCACTTTACAAGCATTTTTTGTTTGGTTGTTTGGGTTTTACATCCTAGCAACATCTAAGGTCATATCAGGACAGTGACAGTGCACACTCATGGTGACTTTGCCGTGCTGCCACACTGGGCACATAACCACCGGTAAAATGACCTCATATCCCACTCAGTCAAATTAGCCTGATACTGAGCTAACCAGTCCTTGCCCAATCCTAGTAATACCGAGCACCAAACTAGGTAGCGGCAAGTATCAATTTGGTAAGTCATTGGGTTTGACTCAGCTGGATTTGAAACTCCTGACCTTCCAGTTCCACACGGGAAGCTTGCACTCTTATTGATTCTGCCACCGTGTGCCGTTGTGGTATAAACACATTGTTGACATTAATACACATATTGGAGTTAAATGACGGCAAACTTGTTGGTGAAACAGGGCCGCCCCCTGGTGGCCGAGTCTCGCATGAGGAGAGTGGGGCTGGATTCAGCTATTGGTGATGAATTTTACATGATGGAGACACCCCCTCC